>PVKV010003734.1:112753-139413 GCA_004027835.1 Alouatta palliata | reverse complement strand
ACAGACACACACACACAGACATACACACACACACACAGACACACACAGACACAGACACACACAGACACACACACACAGACACACACACACAGACACACACAGACACACACATGCTCTCTTGGTACCATTTTCTATAAGTGGTCTCCTCTTCACATGTTAATCAATTCAATCTCTTGGCAATCAATTTTGAAACGATTTTCAGTTAAGTGCTATATCTGGAGGTTCTAAGAGAGAAGCTGGAATGGCTTCCCGTCAGAACACCGAACTCTTTCGAGCAGTTTTTACGGAGGCGTTCACTGTGTGTTCTCAGGGCGGCACGGGAGCGTCTGGCCTGCACATGGGAGCTGCCTGTTTTATGCCATCGATAGAAGAGATCGAAAAAGAAATCTAATCAACCCCCAAAAGTCTTTCTCTGACGGCTAGAACATACGGTCCAAGTTTTCTGGGACGTGTACTGAGCAGCCTTTTAACTAAAAGCTTCCACACCATCTTGTAAGAAATTTCTGGTTTGGATGAGCCCCAGAGGAATGGAAGGAAACCTGCTTCCAAAGATCGAGAAAGTCCTGAATGTGCAACTCAGCCTTCCTCCACGACGCAACGGCCGAAGCTTGCCACGGGCAACCATGGCCACAGGCCTGAGATGGGCCGTGGGACTGCGGGTGGTCAGCCGCGAGCGCCCGCCTTACCTGCCTGGCTGTCCCTGGGCTTACACTGGACCTCCTCCACGCATTCCGCCGGAAACCATCCGATGTGGCCTCGGGCGCTGCCTTCCCAGAAGCCCCCTTCGCCGATGCTCAGAACTAGAGACAACAGAAAGGGAGAGGCGTTAGCAGGGGGGATGTGGGGGGCCTGAGGGTGAACAGGCCGCGGGGGCTGGGCAGAGGCAGGAGCACCCGTGCACCCTCGGCCAGGCCTGTGGAGCAAGTGGCTGTGGTGTGACTGCTTCCTTCAGCTGCGGACGGTGCTAACAGACATCGAGGCATCCCCACTGCAGCCCACAGGTGTCCTCCGCCCCTTAGGTGATGAGACAGGAATGAAGCATCTTTGCGTATCTGACACCATGTCACACGAATGAATGTGCTTTGGCGCACTGCTCAGTGCTCCACGCGAGATGGGACAGTGCTGCTTGGCTGTTCTTACCACCAAGGATTTCAGATATAAAAGTGGAGTCAGCGGGCACCACCGCAAAACGGGGAGGAAGTGATGAAGTCATGCCTTCCCCTCCTAAGCTGGGCAAGAACCAGAGGCAAAAGGCCTCCTGGGAAGAAAATCCACCTGCCAGCTCTGTCTGGATCTTTTAAACCAGCGTGGGGAAGGAGAAATCACAGCAGCGGGCCGGGCACGGTGCCTCACGCCTGCAATCCCAGCAGTTTGGGAGGCTGGGGAGGGTGGATTACCTGAGGTCAGGAGTTCGAGACAAGCCTGGCCAACATGGTGAAACTCCGTCTCTACTAACAATACCAAAATTATGCAGGTGTGGTTGTGCATATCTGTAATCCCAGTTACTCGGGAGGCTGAGGCAGGAGAAATGCTTGAACTCAGGAGGGAGAAGTTGCAGTGAGCTGAGATTGCAGCACTGTACTCCGGACTAGGTGACACAGTGAAACTCCATCTCAAAAAAAAAATCACAGCAGAGGATGGGCGAGCAGCTCATGGACCATCTGACAATGGCATGGGTGTGGAATTATCTTCACTTAATTAAAATGGAAGGGGCTGCACTAAAACCTTCACAGTCAGCAGCAGCCCCTTGGAGGCCCGGCCCACTGGCGTGCTGACTTATTAATCAGGAACCTATTCGTTATGTGGTTGCCAGCAAGGACTGTGGGTTTCTGACTTGCGGTTGGAAGAGTCCAATTCCCCTAGAGAGAAGGGATGGTGGCCACACAGTGACCTTGTCCTGGGGACCGCGTACATTGCTGGACAGACACGGCCGCCCCAGCCTGCAGGGTGGAAGCTGCTGAGTCTAGACACAGACATCCCTCCCCAGGCTGTGTGCTGGGTACACAGTGGGCCCTCAGTGAACCTCCGCTGGAAGAATGAAGCATGTTTGTTTTTAAACTCAACTGCTGAGTATGGGTGAGGGACATAAGCCCAAAGACACCATGGTGGGGGGTGGGGGGTGGGGAGGTCACAAGGATCCCACCTGTCCCCATGGCCCCATTGTGAGAACTATTTCTGTATTCAAGCTTGCAAAGCTTGCAGTGGCAAAGTGGAGAAAGAGAGTCTTTATATCTTAGTATGTATGTATGTATGTATTTATTTTAGAGACAGGGTCTTCCTTTGCCACCCAGGCTGAAGTGCAGTGGTACCACCACAGCTCACTGCAGCATTGACCTCCCAGGCTTAAGGGATCCTCCCACCTCAGCCTCCCGAGTAGCCGGGACAGCAGACATGTACCACTACACCTCACTAATTATTATTACTTTTATAGAGACAGGGTCTCACTATGTTGCCCAGGCTGGTTTCAAACCCCTAAGCTCAAGCAATCCGCCTGCCTCGGCCTCCCAGAGTGCCTTCGTTCCCTCCTAATGTGTCTAGGCAAGGAAGAAAACAATCTGATCTCTCCACGTCTTTATCTTCTTTTAAATTACTCAGGATCCAAAGGCACCAGCCCTGCTGAAAGAGGAATGATGGCCCCAGAAGTGGTTTCCTCTAGCCCTCATTTTAATTTCAAAGGCCAGACAGAGAACCACTCAGCCCACGATTTTTGAAGGTTAATGGAACTGAAAACCCCACTTTATAAGCTCCTGCCTAATAACCTGAAGCAATGACCCAACTGAAACAGATCAGCCACATCCCAGGTGACCAGGACCATCATCACTGCTTGAAGCATCTCCTCCAAAAATCAATGCAGGGCCCATGGGCTCCTCTCAGCCCAGCTGACTGGATGTGCCCCTCCCCCCCGTTTCCCAGAACAACCCCAGACCTGAGAGGGTCATCTCGGACCAGTGCCCCAGGCTGCAAAGGGAGGCGGGGACTTTTTGCTGAGCTGTTAGGAGCCAGTGCTCACAAAATACCCAGGCTGTCCTTCTTTCCCGGCTGTGAGGTCATTCTGCTGTTTTATATGGGCCTGGGGAGAAGGGAATAGCATAGGCAGAGACTCGTATCTTCTCCCACGGAAGCTCTGTCCCATCTTAGCTATGCGATGCTTGGGAAAACTTCTCGGTCTCTCTGTGCCTCAGTTTCCCCATTTATCAGAGCATGACAGTACCATCCAGCTCACAAGCGTTGCTATGCGTGAATCAGAGGCACGTGGGCCCAGCGTGGAATGAGGACTCCACACTCTTGCCTGCTTTTCCTTCCAAACTCCCCTCTTCGGGAGAATCATGCCTTTAAGTTCCATGTTTAATCTCTACCAAGTATGCACTTTGGGATGTGTTATTGTTATTACGAGACCAACCGAAAATATGAAAGGCTGTTTCCAGTGGGCTCGAGAGAACAGAGGGGTTGTACAGGGAGGCAGAGGTGATGTACAAGAGTCTCCCAGCACAGGGCGTAGAAACAGCAGAGGCCTGTGCCGACACCCGGTGCAGGTGAATGGAGGACGGGTCGCTTCTGGGTTTCTGGCTGTGCAAATGGTAGCTGCTGGTCCTTTTCAGAGAGCGGGCAGCAGGGAGGGGTCTGTGTTTTCAAAGCTTTCCAGATGGGAACATCTACGTCCAGGTAGGAATGGGTGTTCCTCATGTAGTGAGGAAGGAGCTGGGCTTGGCTCATTGTTTGCTGATGTAATTCATTCCCAAGTAAAGACTCCACACACGGGTAAGAAGAGGTGGAGGAGGAGAAGTCGCCTCCATCTAGCAGTACAAAAGTGAGCACTGGGCTGGGAGGTGAGCGGCGTGGCCCCATCACTGGGATGCTGAGGCACCCTGGGGCTCCTGTGCTCTCTGTGGCCCCCCTCCTCCATGGGGAACACTAGGGTGAATTCTGAGAGCAAATGCTGACTGGGTGACAAGGTGAATTCTGGCGTCGGGAGTCCTGCCTTGCTCTTGGGTGCTCCAGCTGGAAGGATCGGCGAGGATCCTGTTCCTGGAGCCCACAGTGTGATAGGACTGACAGTACCACAGAGGATCAGATGAGAATCGTCCCAGCCAAACCAAGAGGCAGGAGGAAGACTACAGAAGCAAGGAGGGGGTGCAGTGAGACTCAGGGCAAGCCCTGCAGGAAGAGGCAGCACTTTGAAAGGTGGGTAGAAAGCAGGTGAAGGCACTGCACCCAGGGCATCAGGATAGGGGAAGGGGTACACATAGCATGGCAGGGGACCCTGGGAAACCCGGCTAGAGGAAGATCCATCCTCAACACCATGTCTGCTCCAACACAGATGATGCTTTAAGGCACCTATGAGAATCAACTGCGGATCTCCCTATAGGCCCCACATGCTCCCATCTACCCATCCATCCATCTACCCATCTACCCATTCACTTATCTTCTCATCTATCTATCCATCCATCCATCCATCCATCCATCCATCCATCCACCTGTCCCATCCACCCATCTACCCATCCATCCATCCATCTACCCATTCATCCATCTTCCCATCTACCCATCCACCCACCCATCCATCTACCCATTCATCCATCCACAGTGGGGATAAGTAGGTTGGAGAAGAGCCAGCCCCACCATCCAGCCCACGGCCAACACAGTGGGCTGCTTCCTGCCTCAGCAGCTCTTGCAAACTGGAAAGCAGCAGTGATTCCCTGTACTGGATAAGTTGGGGCAGAGGTGGCTGCAACCCCTCCACTCCGCTCCACCTTCTCCCCCTCGATCCTGGCCTGGGTACAGAACCCCATCAGGTCACTGTGGAGAAGAGAGAAGCTGAGACCCAGTTTCCCTTGTTCTGTATCCAACATGCTGGTTTCTGATGTACCTCTGGGCTGTCTTCAATTTCTAGACACGCCTGGTGTTCCTGAATACGCACATCCTTCTGCTTAAATTGACCCAGGACTTACTTGGGCCAGGGACTGTGCTGGTGTCACAAAGATGGTGCAGGAGTTGGGAGAGACACCTGGAGGAGCATTTCCATTCATCCATCCATCTTCCCATCTTGCCATCTACCCATCTAACCATCTATCCATCCATCCATCCATCTTCCCATCTACCCATCTAACCATCCATCCATCCATCTTCCCATCTGCCCATCCATCCATCCATCCATCTTCCCATCTACCCATCCATCCATCCATCCATCTTCCCATCTACCCATCCATCCATCCATCCACTCATTCATCAAACTCAATCACATTTCCATTCATCCATCCATCTACCCATTCCATCTATCTTCTCATCCTCCTATCTACCCATCCATCTACCCATCCATCCAACCATCTTCCCATCTACCCATCCACCCATCTTCCCATTTACCTGTCCATTTATCTATCCATCTATCTATCCATCTATCTGCCCATCCATCCATCCATCTTCCCATCTACCCATCTATCCATCTTCCCATCTACCTATACATCTATCCATCCATCCATCCATCTGCCCATCCATCCATCTTCCCATCTACCCTTCCATCTATCCATCCATCTGCCCATTCATCCGTCTTCCCATCTACCCATCCACCTATCCATCTACCCATACATCTATCTTCTCATCTACCCATCTATCCATCCATTTACCATCCATCTGCCTGTCCCATCCTCCCATCTACCCATCCATCCATCTACCCATTCATCCATCTTCCCATCTACTCATCCACCCACCCATCCATCTACCCATTCATCCGTCTTCCCATCTACCCATCCACCTATCCATTCATCAATCCATCCATCCACCCATCCAACTGTCTGTCCAACCATTCATAAATTTGTCTGCCTATCCACTCACTCATCTGTCTATCCATCTGCCTCTCTAACCATCTGTACATCCATCTGCCCATCTGCCTGCCTGCCTGCCCATCCATCCACCCAGCCACTCAGCCACCCAGTCATCCAGCCATTTTATCCATCCATCATCTATCCCATTCCAACCACTGTGTCACATGCTTGGGAAAGAAACAAGAAGAGAACATAGTCCTGCCCGCAGAGGGTCGACAATTCATCACAATCAAGAACGCTGCAAAATCACCCGAGTAGTCTGTTAACCACCCAGATTTCCGGGCCGTGGCCTTGGAGACACAATTCAGCAGATGTAGGGATGGATGGTCAGAAATCTGCACATTTAACAAACTCCCCCCATGTCTCAGATGCAGAGGCTTTGGGAAGAGAGGCTGAGAAACTGTACCCAGGTACACAGCTCTGACGGGAGACTCTGGCTCAGGAGCCTGATGCCGGATCTCGCATAAAGAACTACTGGGGGTGGAAGGAAGAACGTGCCAGGCACAGTGAAGGACAAAGAAGAGCGTTTGAATTAAAAAAAAAAAAAAAAGTGGATCAGCAGGGGAATCAGAACATGTGCACACCTATTCTTGGGCACCCCTTATTTTAGGAGAAAACTACGGGGCTCTAATTTCCCAGGTACGTGGTATCCAACTGTCTACTGAGAACGTCAACCACTTCCCAAGTGGGGCTGAGCGAAGCAGATGTAAACTAACCTTCTGAAAGAGCTGGGAGCAACAGTGCTATCAGCAGGACCCCAGGGCCACCCTGAGACCCATCACAGCCACCCTGCCTGCCTGCTGCCTGGGGCCCAACTTCCACTGTGAAAAATGAGTTTGGTTTCTCTGGAAACCCTCCTAGACCTGCTCCTGCCAGCCAGGCAGCTGGGTTTTCTGCCCACAATGGTTGCTCCCTTGCTGTCAAGGGGACAGAATTCCTCCCAAGGGCCTTGGCACTGCAGGGAGTGGATGGGCTGGACCCGCCTGCCTCTAAGCACTGCCAGGCAGGCAACAAGGATGCGCGGGCCAGCCCGTCATGGGGAGGAGGCACTGGCAGCTCGGCAGGGAGGAAGAGCTGCTCCACTGGCAGCAGGAAGGGGCTCCGCGCCAATTGTGTGCAAATGGCCTGCCCGCCCACTCGAAGCTCCTTTCAGAGCAGCAGTCCTTTGCCATTGATCCTTTGAAGTGTGAGTTTTGGAACCGAGCTCTGTCATTTCTGCTCTCCCTAGGACACAGGCCCAGCTCCCTGCATGCCCCACGCTCCTGTGAGGGCCGGGTTCTGGTCTGGTTGTGTGTGGGGAGGTGTGGCTGGGCTCCAGTATGCTGGAGAAAGGCCCAGCATGGAGCCTGGACAGGAGTCACATGACCTCCCTTCCTTCCTCTGATGAATCTTCCTATGAAACCCAGGGAGCTGGACAGGGGAAGGCCCCCAGAGCTGCTGGGAATAAGGTGTGACATGCGGATTCGCCTGCCATCTCTCACAGTGCTCTCGCCTGTCCCAGGACCCCTGTGAGCCCTGGGTCCTCAAGTCTACTCACCACTGCCGGCCTGTGTGTGGGAGACTCAGGCCCACTGGTGGGCTCATTGGCAGCTCCCCGTCTCCCTGGACCTCCTGCTCATCCATGCTGCAAGCTCACGGTCCTGTCTGAGGGACTCTTGGCTGTTCAGTGCCCACTCCCACGGGCGTCTGTTTTATGTCTAGGGGGCTGGGTACGTGTGCGAAGAAGTTCACTGCATGGGCGCCTGTGGGCAGCTCTGCCCTGTCCCGGAGCATGCGTCAGTCTGCCTGAGTCCACGATGCCCAGCCCCATGCTCTAGGTTCCTCTTCACAGGCCTCTCTGCCCCTTTGCAAGTCCAGGACCAGCCTGGCTGCCCTGCAGGAACTGCCAGCCGCACCCTAGCCTCCTCCCTGCACATCAGTGCGCTCTGAGCAGGACTCACGGGGGAGCGGCTCCCACCCTCCAGCCCCTGAGCCACAGGCGTCTTCTCTCTACAGCGGGGACAGACCTGGACTGGAGGACCGTGTGTCCCTTCCTGCTCTGGAGGGACAGTGAGCCTCCCTGGCTCCCACTTGGACCTAGGGGGCAGCCCTGAGGGTGCAGACTGGTTAGAAAACATTCTCTGACTAGAAGCCTGGCTCTCACTTCCTAGAATGGGGTTGCCAGCAAGGCCAGGATCGGCTCTGATCCCTTCTGCACAGATAGCCCATCCTGCTCCCCACCCACGGGGCCTTGACATCCCTGTTGCCTGGCATCTCAGGGCTGGCCTGATGGGAAGGAGGGAAGGGGGCTCTCATCCTGCTCCCCACCCATGGGGCCTTGACATCCCTGTTGCCCGACATCTCAGGGCTGACCTGACGGGAAGGAGGGAAGGGGGCTCTCAACACTGGTCCTCAGAGAGACGGTCAAGTGGATGAGTAAGTGTGAGGGATTTCAAAGTGGCAGTTACACCGATCTACAATGTTGTATAAACAAAACAAAAAACACGTTTTTAATGAACAGATGAACAAAAAATTCTCAACAGGGTAATAGGAGGTCTTGGCAAATAAAACACAACAATAAAAATAGATACATGGAAAAGCTAACACACATAATTTCTGAAATTATAAAACTCAAAAGATGGACTTAACAGCTGAAGGGACATTTCAAAGGAAAGGGTGGGTAACCAGTGGAAATGATCTAATGTAAAGAAAAATGACTGAAAAACATTAATATAGGCCAGGTGCAGTGGCTCACACCTATAATCCCAGTACTTTGGGAGGCCGAGGCGGGCAGATCACAAGGTCAGAAGTTCTAGACTAGCCTGGTCAAAATAGTGAAACATTGTTTCTACTTAAAAAAAAAAAGTACAAAAAAAATTGGCTGGGAGTGGTGGTGCATGCCTGTAATCCCAGCTACTCAGGAGGCTGAGGCTGGAGAATAGTTTAAACCCGGGAGGCGGAGTTTGCAGTGAGCCGAGATCGCACCGCTGTATTCCAGTCTGGGCGACAGAGCAAGACTATGTCTCTAAAGAAAGAAAGAAAGAAAAAGAAAAGGAATAGAGCTCCAGGGACTTATTTGTTGCTGTCAAATGATCAAATATGTGTGCAGTGGGAACACCAGCCAAAAGGCAAGAGAGCAGGGCGCTGCCATCGTTAGAATGTTCCAGGAACCCAGCTCAAGCTGGCCTGATCAGTGCGCAGCGCAGAGAAAGGAACCGAGTCAATTACCTGGTGGGGGCCAAGTGGCAGCCAAGCTGGAGAAGGTGGCATCTGAACCGGGCCTACTGACCTCTCGGGAACACGCCTTCCACCCAGGCCACACATCTTTTTTTTATTTTTGAGACACGGAGTTTCGCTTTTGTTGCCCAGGCTGGAGTGCAATGATGCAATCTTGGCTCACCACAACCTCCGCCTCCCAGGTTCAAGCAACTCTCTTGCCTCAGCCTCCTGAGTAGCTGGGATTACAGGAGCACGCCACCACACCCAGCTAATTTTGTATTTTCAGTAGAGATGGGGTTTCTCCATGTCGGTCAGGTTGGTCTCAAACTCCCGACCTCATGTGATCCACCCGCCTCAGCTTCCCGAAGTGTTGGGATTACAGGCATGACCCACTGTGTCCGGCTTATGCCATGAATCTTCTGGAAGCCTGCCCTCCAAGGGCAGGGCCCAGGCATGCTGGCCACGTGTGCTGGGCCTTTCCTGCTCCACCCAGTGAGGTCCAGCCACCCCACAGCACCCCTGCAGCCCACACTGCCATGTTGCTTCCGCTGCATGCCTCAGATGCCACCATTGCCAACTTCCCGCCGACCGTCTCTACTTTTATCCTCCTGCAGTGCCTTATACACCCGATCTCTCCCATGCAGAAACCATCGCTGGCTCCCCAGTACCCCAGGAACAACGTCTAACCCCTCAGCCCGATGTTGACAATGGCCCTCCAGGGGCTTATCCATGCTAGTTCCTAGGACTCTGCTTTGAGACTCTTTCCTTCCAACCTGGTAGACTTCCTTCCTTTGAACACTGCGGACCTCAGGCCTCAGGTCATGCCAGACCCTCTACCTGGAGACCCCAAAGCCAACCCACGCCAGGGCCTGCCCCAACACATCGACGTAAGGGTTTCCAGATGGAAAGAAGCTCTGCCCTTTGATGCCCTCATCTGGCCCCCACTGCACTTCCCAAGTGGACTCTCATTCCCAGTGGGTGTGTCCTCTTTGATCCCTGAGACCCAGCACTGCCAATGTTGCAGTAGCTTCCCTGGAGAGTGAGGGAAAGGGTCTGGGAACATCCCTCCATTCCCCATGCCTGCCTATCCAGAGGTCTGCATTTTCCATGGAGAAGCAGTGCCTTGGACACTGTCTCCACAGCAGGCCAGCTAAGGGCCCCGGCCAGACCCTGCTCCAGGAGCAGAGGACGACCAGCAGACACTGACCTTTGACCCTGTCGCCACGGTGAAGGGGGATCTCGCCATCGACTTGGGGATGGTATGGCTTGATGACGACGAAGAGCCTCCCGGGCACGGCGCTGTAGAGCTTCCGCTTGGGCCCTGGGTACTCGAAGGCCGAGGGTGAGTCCTTGCTGGCAGCAGGAACAAAAGGTGACCTGGACCAGGCGAGAGGGGCAGAGAGAGAGTGAGCAGAATCACAAGGTCACAGGCCACGCTCCACGAACCACTGCCAGGCCATCCAACACACGCTGCACCTCAGGCGGCCACGTCAGAACTCCTGATGCCAGATTTCGAGGAAGACCGGAACAGGTCAGTGTAGCATCGAGGCCAGAGGCTGAGGCAGACCCAACAATACCGTTCCCAGATCCGCCCCGCGCGGACGGACAGCAGCCGCTTAGAGACACCTGCACCCCTGCGTTCACAGTGGCGCTGTTCACGGCAGCCCAAGCGTCCCTCCACAGAAGCATGGAGAGACGCGGGGTGGTCCAACCATACAGTGGAACGCTGTTCAGCCTCCGTCGGGAAGTAAACTTGTGGCCAGGTAAGGTGACAGCTCACACCTGTAATCCCAGCACTTGGGGAGGCTAAGGTGGGTGGACCACCTGAAAACAAGAGTTCGGGACCAGCCTGGCCAACATCCTGAGACCTCGTCTTTACTGAAAATTTAAAAATTAGCCGGGTGTGGTGGTGGGCACCTGTAATCCTAGCTACTCGGAAGGCTGAGGCAGAACTGCTTGAACCCAGGAAGCAGAGACTGCAGTGAGCCGAGATCATGCCACTCTATTCCAGCCTGTGTGACAGACTGAGACTCTGTCTCCAAAAAATAAATAAATAAATAAAAGGAAGTAAACTCTGACACAGGCTTCACCGTGGGTGAACTTTGGGACGTTGCTCAGTGACATACGCGAGACCCAAAAGGACACAGACTATGTGATCCCAGTCATGCAAGGGCCCTCGAGTCATCAGATTCATGGACATAGAAAGTAGAATGGTGGATGCCAGGGGGTGGTGGAGGGAATTGGGGGTGAGGCTTTAACTAGGACAGAATTTTGGTTTTACAAGATGCAAAGGTTCTAGAGATGGATGGCAGTGACGGTTGCACATTCCACCTAATGCCACTGCAAAATGGTTCTGAGGTGGTAAATTTGATGTTACATATATTTTGCCACGATTTTATCTCATTTTATTTATTTTTTTGAGACAAAGTCTCACTCTTTCGCCCACCCAGGCTGGAGTGCAGTGGTGTGATCTCAGCTCACTGCAGCCTCCGCCTCCTGGGTTCAAGTGATTCTCCTGCTCCAGCCTCCTGAGTAGCTGAGAATACAGGTGCCTGCCACCACGCCCAGATAATTTTTTTATTTTGAGTAGAGACTGTATTTCACCATGTTGGCCAGGCTAGTCTCAAACTTCTGGCCTCAAATGATCTGCCTGCCTTGGCCTCCCAAAGTGCTGAAGTTACAGGCATGAGCCACCACACCTGGCCTATTTTGCCACTCTTTTAAAAATGACTAGCCTGGGCAACATGATGAAACCCCATTTGTACAAAAAAAAAAAAAATACAAAAACTGGCCAGGCATGGTGGCATGCATCTGTGATTCTCGCTACTCAGGAGGCTCAGGCGGAAGGATCGCCTGTGGCTAGGAGGTCGAGGCTGCAGTGAGCCATGATTGCACCACTGCACTACAGCCTGGGTGACAGAGTGAGATCCTATCTCAAAAACAAAAAAATCCAAAAAGACTCAGGTGGAGACAGAGATCCAGGGAGGCCCTGGATGCCTGACATTTTTATCCACTTCACTGTGAGCGGCAGCCACGCCGGGCGAGGAAGCACCCAGGACCTTCCATCATATCGCTCATGACTTTGTTCTCCCAGTGCAGCTCCCAGTGGCCCCACTGAAACACACAAGAGGAACTAACACCCATTCCTGCTGCTAGTCACTGATTCTGCACAGACCTATGTTTTCAACCTGACTTCTATGCCGGACAGTGAGACACACCTTAACGGGGCCCGGCGACAGGAACCCTCAGATGCACCTGCAACATGGCCAGAATGGAGGTCCTTAGAAACAAACACATCACAGGGAGGAAGCTGGCAGGGATTTCAGGACAGGCCTCCCGGGCACCACACTCAGAAAGGACATGGAAAGCATCCACCTGTGGCTGGCGTCCTCCAACGGGGCGCCCGGCTGCAGGGAGGTGAGTGGTCTCTGACCATGGTTCTCCTCCTAAACTTTAGGTGCTGTGGCCTCTGAGCCCATGGAGGCAGCATCAATCTTTCTACAAGGACAGGGAGGAAGGGCCCATGTGCACAGGGACCCAGGCAAAACAGGCTTGCAGGGAAAATTCTAGAAGCAGATGTGACCACCCTCTTTTGGCATTTAATGTGAGCCCCCTGCTCCCCACCATCGTGTGCCTTCACTACTATAATGACCCAACACATGTCCCTGATAATTGCCTTATCATTTGCTCTGTGCGTATATAAAGTTACAGAAGGATAACCAGGCCATATTGAGTTCTGCTTCTTACTTCTCTCAGCATTAGGATGGTGAGATCTGGCCATGGGCTCCTACCCCTGTCAATGTGTTTGAGGAGCCAGGGCTCCATGTTCTCCGATTACTCTGCAGGGAGTAGATTGGGCCTGAACCCCCAGTCTGTCTGCCTGACTCTAAATCTCAGATTTGTCCTGAAACCACAGGGAGCACACACAGGGCAGGACAGTGGCCTCTTCTGGAACAGGTGGGTGTCTTGGATGCTTTTCTGGGCTGAGGATGCTGAGAGATGTGGGAGGCTGCAGGCAGCTAGGACTTCCCTGTCCCCTGTCCCTAGGGATGCCATTCCTTCCCCAAGTTCAAAGCCACAAATGTGGTAGTCACAGGCTTCTGGGGACACAGGGATCCCTCTGAGCTGTGGCAATCATGCAGCCTAGGCACAAAATGGAGCCCGCCAGGCAGGGTGTGGCACAGCAGTGCATCGGTGTCCACAGCCAGGAGAATTCCAAAGGACCACTGTTGCCCATTAATGGACACCATTCATTCCCAGACACCCCAGGAGTTCCTGGAGCAGAACTCCTGCAAAAGCCAAGTTTGCTGGCCTCCTCTTGTCCAAAGGCGTAACTCAGTGAGCCACCAGGGAGCAGAGAGAAAGGACACTGGGCCCTGCCTGCTCTGCAAGGGGAGTTGAGAAACGCAACAGCAGTGCCCCGCTAGCCTCTACCTGAGAGGAGTCCCTGCCAGCCTGCCCAACCCTCTGCACATGTACCAGCACCCAGATGCATTCACTCAATGGCCTGACTCAGGGCTGGACTGGTACAGGACTGAGAGCTGGGAGGGATGGGGGGGAGGAGAGTCCTGGCAACCAAGGGGACTCCTTGGGACTCCATCTATTCATCCGTCCATCCATCCAACCGTCCATCCGTCCATCCATCCATCCACCCACCCACGCATCTACCCATCCATCCGTCTACCCATCCATCCACCATCATCCATCCATCATCTACCCACCATCATCCATCCACCATCTGTCCATCCACCCACCCACGCATCTACCCATCCATCCGTCTACCCATCCATCCACCATCATCCATCCATCATCTACCCACCATCATCCATCCACCATCTGTCCATCCATCCATTCATCCATCATCCATCCATCCGTCCATCCATCCATCCATCCACCCACCCACCCATCTACCCATCCATCCATCTACCCATCCATCCACCATCATTCATCCATCCATCATCTACCCACCATCATCCATCCACCATCTGTCCATCCACCCATCCACCCATCCATCCACCATCCATTCATCCAGACATCATCTATCCGTCCATCATCCATCTACCATCTATTTTTCCATCCATCCATTCATCATCCATCTACTCATCAATCCATCTACCCATCCATCCACAATCCACTCATCCATCATCTATTCATTCATCTATCCATCCATCCATCCATCCATCCATCATCCATCTACCCATCCATCCACCATTCATTCATCCATCCATCTACACATCCACCCATCCATCTTATCATTTTTCTGAATATCTATTCACTCATCTACCCAAAGTTCAGAATACAGCATTCCAGAGTCAGAATTCCTCCTCTCCTTGAACTGCTCTTAATGCACCTGCCCACATCTGCCCCACGTGATGAAGCCCACAAGGCTGGCGGCCACCATGGGTTCTGTGGACAGCCTGAACTTCCCTTCACTTCCAGGCTGATCTGCCCCAGATGTGTGACCTTCCATGAGTCACTTTACCTCTCAGAGCCTTAATTTTCTTATTTGTAAAACAGGTGGTAGAGGCTGGGGGTAGAGGGAATCCCCACCACCCATAAATAAATGAGAAAATGCTGATGAGCTCAGTTCCCAGCCCCGTTGCAGCTCTGAGGACAGTCACTCTCTCTGCATTGACCATCACACAGGCTGGACTGGCAGCAGCCAGAACACAGGGCTATACTGACATCATCTCAACCTCCCTCTCCTGGCTGGGGGTGTGATATGGGCACTAGGAGCTGGATGAATTAGACACCATCAGGACTGAGGGTTAGTCCTAGCCATGAGGTCACAGGTGGCCCCAGAGTCCCCTGGGCTGCATGGATGCTTCTGAGCAGGTGAAGCGGCTGCAGGTCAGCTCAGCCCAGCCCCATGATCAGTCCCCAAGCATCCGGATAGGGTGACTCCAGGGGGAGCAAGGTGAGGCATGTGGGCTTGCTCCTGAGGAAAGAGGGTGGGTCAAACTCTAGAGGAAAAATCAGATGGACAAGGCTGACAGTGGCTGGGGCAGGGCAGAGGGCCAGCCACAGAGCAGGAGTCACAGGGTCTGTTCGCAACTGTTACATGGCTGACACAGCAGCTGCTTAAGTCCAGAGCTTGAGAACCTGGATGAGGAGTGTGTCTTCTCAGGGATCCCACACCAAAGGAGCTTCCACAGGGAACCCCATGGCCCCACTGTGCATCCTCAACAGCAGCCGGCAGGGGAGACTGAGCCTGCCCTACTTGAGAAGTTAGAACTTCATCAGAGTTAGTCCATCCACTCATCTCTCCTCTGTTATCCATCCAGACCTCCTTCCATCTGCCCAAATACCTGTTCTTCCATTCATCCACCCACTCATCCACCCACTCATCTACCCACTATCCATCATCCATCCATCCTCTATCCATGCACCCATCCACAATCCATCCATCTAGCCATCTATTGATCTACCCATCCATCTACCCATCCATCCATCTAACCATCCATTCATCCATCCATCATCTATTAATCCATCCATCATCTATCTACCCATCCATCCACCATTCATTCATTCCATCCGCCTACCCATTCACCCATGTTATCAGTTTTCTGAACATCTATTAACTCATCCACCCAAAGTTCAGAAAGACCTTGCCTGAAGCCCGGCTGACCGCTTACTATCAATCACTGGACAAGTCAGCTAACCTCTCAAAGCCTCAACCTCCCCATCAGAAAAGGGGATGATCAGTCTGCCAGGTGTTATGCAAACATCAGCACCGTCACAGGGCCCTGGTGCAGCTGCAAAGTGTGTAAGAAAATGCCTGTGTCACCTCACTGGTCCAGCTGGCACCAGAGTATGTGTCACTTGACAGAGAAGTCAAAGGGAACACAGCTCCAAACTTGAAGCTGTTTCTTGATTTGCTTTGTAGAAATCGGTTCCCTAACCCATCAATCCCAGGGCCTGGGAAACCTTCAAGAACAGGAAAGGCTTAGTTCTTCTAGACCAGTGTGGTGTACACAGTTCTAGGCAGAGATTACCATCAGTGATGTGTGGTTCCACCCAAATGCTGATGTATCTTCTTATTCACTGTTAATTTGAACCTCAAAGAGTCCCATAAAGGCAGCAGGTGAGGACCATTGTCCCTACTTTACAGGTGAGAAAATGGAGGCTCCATAAATGGTGACTTGGGTATGGAAATAGAGAGCTGGTCCTCACATCCTCGCTTGGGGTTCCCTGCTCCGTCTGGTGGCAGAATGAGATGAACAAGGTCTCGCCTGCTGCAAAGTGTCTTATCCTTCTGATGTCTCATTTGATGAACTACGTCTTTCCGTTAGACCCCACTCTTCCCACGGCGGTCCTCTGCAGCCCAGGGAAAGAGTGGCTGCCCCGCTCAGGAGACATGGCACCGGGGCCATGCTGGGGGTCCCTCCTGCTGCCCTGTCTGCACAGCGAGGACTGGTCTGAAGTTTCAGTGCCCCAAACTCTCTTCCACGTTTTCCTTACGGTCTGGCCAAGAATAGCCAGGAGGGATTCTAACCCACTTGTTTTAGTCTAAGGACCAAATCACTGAATTCTTGAAATGAAAAAAACTGGTAATCTCTGTGGGGTGACCTGGATAAATGAGTTGGGTCATTTTCCAGCCACCTTGGCTGAACGGGAACTGGCTGACATACTGACCTTTCTCCATTCATTCATTCACCAGCTACTCATTCATTCATTCAGCAGGTACTCTGGGTGGGCTGTGAGCCCATCGCCATGAGGGCCTGCAGACCCCCAAGAACGGCAGACATGGATGCTAATGGTCAACTGGGCAGACACACAAGTCAGCAGATGCACTTCTGCCCATCTGATGGGTTGGCACAGAGAACAGGGCCAGGACCCGAGGTCAAGGTTAGAGTCCACAGGGCCTCCCCACAAAGGGCTAGAAGAGGGGCGAGCTGGGTGGTACAGAGAGAAGGCCAAGGCTGTGGGAAATGCTCTGCAGGGACATTCAGGGAGAAATGGATGCCAGACAGTGCTGTGGTGGAGCTGAACAGGCACCAGCTCACCCTGGATGCCGCCTGAGGGCTGGCGGAACAGAAGGATGGTGGAGGTGGGGAGCCACGCTGAGGGGCCCCTGCGCCCATCCCATGGGAGTCAGGGGAGCCCCTGACACACAGAGGTATAGGAGAGTTGGGGGTATCAAGAGGGACAATCACCCAGACCTGAGAGCTACTCCAGGCGAGTGTGTCTCCCCAGTCATAGCTCAGCAGAGGATGGCAGAAGGGGGATGGAGAGAGGGGTCAGCTCAGGTCTCTGGCACAGAGGGTGGAAGAACAAACGAGGCAGTCCCAAGCCCTGAGTGTCTGTCAAACGTTACTAAACGTTATTGGCTGGGCTGACAGTTGCTTAAAAGTTGAAGGCTCAGACCCTGTCTGGTCAACATCACCTCCCTCCTTGGCTTTCCAGGATGGTGAAAGCCCACGCCCAAGCCCTGTGTGCCTCGGGCCTGAGAGTTTCACCCTGCCTCTGCAGTTCTGGTGACGGCATCTCTGATGATGTGCGATAGAGACTTAGGATTATTTGCAACGTCCCACCTTGCTGGCTGCAGTGTCTGCTTCAGGAACGGGCATGTAACGCTGGCTATCCCTTCGTCTGGCCCTGCCTCCCTGCCCAGCTAACCCTGGGCACAGGTGAAACTCAGGCTGGGCACATTGGTTCACGTCTGTAATTCTAGCACTTTGCGAGGTTGAGAGGGGTGGACCACCTGAGGTCAGGAGTTGGAGACCAGGCTGGCCAACGTGGTGAAAGCCCATTTCGACTAAAAATGCAAACATTAGCTGGGCGTGGTGGCACACACCTGTAAGCCCAGCTACCTGGGAGGCTGAAGCAAGAGAATCGCTTGAACCTGGGAGGCAGAGGTGGCAGTGAGTGCAGATGGCAACACTGCACTCCAGCCTGGGTGACAGACTGAGACTCCATCTCGAAAAAAAAAAAAAGAGAGAAGAAAGAATGTCAGGGTCACTGGGGGAGCTCCCAATGCCACACCTCATCCCCACACTGCCAGCAGGGCCAGCCACCCCCACTTTTGGGGTCAGGATGATGGGGACAGGGGAGCAAGCAGAAGGCAGAGTCCTCCACTGAATTGAAGTTGCTCTGCTGGCCCCGTACCAGGGATGTGTCCTGGGATGGCCAAGGCCCCCTCTGCCCATTTCATTCGCCTGAAACCCTCAACACAGCTGCACCTCAGTTCCCATTCCAAGTTCAGGCAAACAGAGGCCACTGGGCCAAGGACAGGCTTCCCAGAGCCCACCGGTTTCTGCCGGGGTCCAGCTCCTGCCCGTGTGGCCAGGTGGGTGCTGCTGCACTCGTGCGTGCAATGGAAGGGGTGGGGACAGGGTAGCAGCATTCACCTCCACCAACTGAATTCAAAAGCACGAGTCTTTCTTCCCTGCTGAGCTGACCCAAAAATCCTTCTTGAAGGAGAGGGTGGCCAGGACATTCCCCTGTGGGTGAGGCTGGGGCAGCCCTTGGGACCGGTTGCCACTTTGTACAAATACATCGAGAGTCATTTTGAACCTCAGCAGGCCAACCAGCCCCCTGGCAGCTGGGAGGGACCCAGAAGGAACCGGGATGCCCCCACCCCAAGGGCTCCCAGGGCAGGGACTGACTGGGGTGTCTCGGGAATGTTCTTAGGACCATGGCCCAGCAGTGCCAGTAGGTGCCACCAGAGGGCGCCCCCAGAAGAAAAGTGGAGCCCGCTGAGCCCCACACCTGTGGGAGTGGAGGTGTGCAGGTGCGCTGGCTCCCACCCTCCCGGACCAGCACCTCTAGGAGGATGGGAGAATAAACACACACACACACACACACACACACGCACACACACACACGTATGCACACACGCATACATGCACACACGCACACAAGCACACATGTGCACGTGCTGACACACACGCACATGCACACGCACTCACGCACAGGCATGCACACACGCACACAACATGCACACGCACATTCACGCACGAACACACGGACACGCACACGTGCGCACACACGCAGGCACGCGCACACACGCAAATTCGTGAAAGAAAATCAGAAAGAGGAGGAGAGGGGAGGAAGGAAGAACACAGGCGGGCAGGAGACACTGTGCAGGAGGTGGGGGCAGGGACAGGTGTGGGACGTGCTCCTCTCTCTGCCACAGAGGCACAGCCCTGCCACAGGCTCTGCTCACCGGGAGGGGCCTGCGCAGTGACAGGCAGTGAGGGACCCTGCGATGTCTCCTCCGAGAGCCCTCACCTCCCAGCATACCCAACCCTCACGCGCCCCTTGCAGCCCCATCCTGTTACAGCATCGGCATGACACTAGCTCCCAGGACAGGTCCCTTGAGCTCCTCGGGGCACTCACCCTGTGCAGGCAGCTCAGGGCGGCTTTAGACCGGGGCCGGCTCCTCTGTCCAGGAAGCAGACCCTCCCCACAGCTCTGAGCCCAGTCAGGAGGCAATGGGTTGCCTGGTGCCAGCAGGAGTCCTGGTGGGGACCCTGGGGAGGCTGGGAGGCCTCCAACCGCATCAAGGCTGCACCTGAGGGTGTGACCTGAGGCTGGTTCTGACCACGCTGCCACGCCCACTGCATTCCTGGCTAAGGTTTCTGGGGCTTTGGGCCAGTGTTTAGGCAAATAGGTCTGGCCTAAGAGGGGGTGCTGAGCATGTTCAAGGGGACACGGGGCCTGGCCAGCCCCCTCCCTGCCCAGGACAGTCAGCCTCCTCCTGCCTGCCCATCTCTGCTTCCCCTGCTTCTTAGCCCAAGCAGGCCTCTCTCACCAGGACAGTAACACCTGACGCCTTCTGCTCCCTGCCCCACGGCCCCCACAGCAGCCAATGGGGTCTTTCTAAAATGTCCATGATGAGGATGAAGACGAAGACAACCCTAAGAGCGACCGACATGTCTGCAGAGCTGAAGACGCTCTCTTTTTTGAGACAGAGTCTTACTCTGTAGCCCAGGCTGGAGTGCAGTGGCACAATCTCAGCTCACTGCAACCTCTGTCTCCCAGGTCCCGGTTTAAGCAATTCTCCTGCCTCAGCCTCCTGAGTAGTTGGGATTACAGGTGTGTGCCACCATGCCCAGCTAATTTTTATATGTTTAGTAGAGACAGCGTTTCACAATGTTGGCCAGGCTGCTCTTGAACTCCTGACCTCGTGATCCACCCGCCTCAGCCTCCCAAAGTGCTGCGATTGCAGGCGCAGGCCACGGCACCCGGCCAGGGCTGAAGACTTTCCATAAGCAGCTGTGGCCCTCCGCGCAGGCCGGGTGCTCAGTTCCGCTGAATCCACCCAGCACACTTGGGAGGGGGCGAAAGTCATCAGCTTCACTTCACCCAGGAGAAAACAGAGGCACAGAACCGGCAAGTGACTTGCCCAAAGTCACCCAGTTGGGGGGGCAGAGCCAGGCAGCCCTGGCAGTCCGCACTAGTTGGGGCATAGTCAGCACTAGTTGGTCAGCATGGGCTGATGGGCAGCTCCCCATCCCCGAGACAGAAGGAAGCAGGGAGGGCTTTCCCTTCCATGGCAGGGAGATCCTGCTAAGTCACCTACACTTCTGGTGGCAACGAGGAAGAGCTCTGGAGCACCCAGGGTCACCAGAGGCTAGGAGCTAGCAGCCTCCCTGAAGATGCCCTGTTAGTGCCACGTGGCTGGGTCCCGTTGCCCTAGGAAAGCGCTGGATTTAGGGAACAGTAGGGCAGGCACACAGGGCAGGGGGCTGGGCTCTGAGCTTTGAGGATGAACAAGGATAAGAGGGTCTCGGCCGCCTCCTGGAGCCTCCAAAAGGCCCTGGGCTGGGCTGTACAGCCTTGTGGTCCACCATCCAGTATCACCAGGGCTGGCCCAATGTCTCAATAAAGGCAATGTTCACAATGGGGCCTCCGTCCGCAGCCAGGAAGCAGACAGCTCCAGCCGGGCACCCCCTCCCCAGGCTGCACCTTGCTTGCAGGACATTCAGACCAAGTGCGCTCAGGGCACCAGCCTTTGCACCCGGGCGGCATCTCCTGGATGTCCCTGTGCCCAGCATAGGCCTGGGTAGTTTCTCCATAAGCAATCAGTGTGCCATGAACCGGCTCCCATTTGTACCCCCTCACTGTGCAAAGATGCTTCTGCCCCCCCACCCGTCACCCCACCGAGTGCATGTGGCCCTATGCAGGGACGGAAAGCAACAGTGGCACCCATAGGCCCCACCCTCCTCCCCAGGGACCTCAAGAAGACACCTGGAGAAGCATGCCTGCCTCCAACTCTCCATCCCACCTGCTCGCCTTGAAGGCAAATGCCCACCACTGCTGTCCCATAGGAGGGGAGGCAGGTACCACTGGCAGGTTGTAGTTAGAACACGGGTCTTAAGGGAAGGAGCTCTCAGCTCATCAGTGCCCACGCAGGGGGATCCTCCTGCAGCACAGCTATGGCCACCATTGAGGGCGCTGAACCCTGCACAGATAGGCATGGACATGTAGACGCTGAAGGGGTGGAAAAAGGGAAGAAGACGGAAACAAGGCCGAGAAAGACGGGACTGGGGTCAGGGCTACCAGGTAAGGATAGTGCCCCCGACTCAGGACCAGCTGTCCTGCTGTTAGCATCAGAAGTCCCGCATCACAGGCAAACCTGAACGGTTGGTCACTCTACCAATGGTCCTGGGTGACACAGGGGACAGTCTTGGCCAAGCTGGGCCTTGGGTTGGACATGGACCTGAGCTGTAAGAACTTATGTGGAGTGAGCACTGGCTGGACAAGGTGCTGTGTGAGGCGGCCACCCTGAACGCCTTTGGCTGATCTTGAGAAAAACCTGAAGCTGGTCTCTCTGGGACCCTTATTATTATTTATTTATTTTTTGAGATGGAGTCTCGCTCTGTCACCCAGGCTGGAGTGCAGTGGCACCATCTCAGCTTACTGCAACCTCCGCCTCCCAGGTTCAAGTGATTCTCCTGCCCCAGCCTCCTGAGTAGCTGTGACTACAGGTACCCGCCACCATGCCTGGCTAATTTTTGTATTTTTAGTAGAGATGGGTTTTCACCATGTTGGCCAGGTTGGTTTTGAACTTCTGTCCTCAAGGGAGCCGCCCACCTCGGTCTCCCAAAGTGCTGCAACTGGCCCTTTGTTTTCATAATTGGCAAAAATGAGGCAGAGTATGTTTTACCTGCCCAAGTTTATACAGCTATGCAATGGTACAGTCCAGAAGCGTGTATGCAGGAGGCCAGGCAGCCAGCATTCGAGGCAGGCTGGCCACCGTGATGAACACACACACACACACACACACACACACACACACACACGATTCTAACAATCACATGCATGTCTACACACCAGCATGCACAAGGCAAACGCACATGCACACAGGCATGTACACGCGAACACATGTGCACACACACACATGCACTCCACACATGAACAGGGCAACACGGACAGTCAGACTGCAGTACTCCCGGCTGCTTGCTCTCTTCCAAGCAGTACCTAATCTATAGCTGGCTCAAGTCCCTGGCCACGCTGTCTCTGCTGTCTTATTAGGTTCTGTACTGGGTGAAGGGGACATGCTCTTTTTAAAACTGTAGTCAGAAGTCTCACTAAGTGTGTGAAGGGAATTGGCTGCCTCGGGGGAGCCCTTTAATTTAGCTTCCCACTGTTCTCAGCACCTGGAACTCCTCCCTCGGGGTCCTTCCAAGCAAGAATCTAGACCAGAGGCAGCCGGGACTCCTTGTTGGCTCTGGTGGGAAGCGTCCGAGGGCTGAAGGCCAAAGCGGTTGAGAGGACGTGGGGTCTGCCGGCTCCGAGAGGGTCAGGCCTCGACCCCGCCTAGGGACCAGGAGAAGTCAGCTCTCACCGGCACGGTCCCTCCCAGCCTCCTTGGCTGTGGCCCCAAAGCCTGGGCTGCTGGTCTTGGTCAGGGTGATCAGCCCCTCCGGAGGCCATGTGAGGCACTGACACCTCCTGAAACTCACAGGGAGCCTGCAGGGAGGAGCCCCTGGAGGCAGGGGTGGTGGCATTCTTCTTCTCTGACATCCCTGACCTTAGTTGGCAACAGAGCCTGACCCAGGCCTGCAAGACTCCCTGCAGCCAGCCTCCAGACCCTGAGTGGTTTGAGGCCAGGGAGGACACAGGAAGCAGGCAGGGTGCAGACGAGAGTCACGGGCCCCAGCACTGAGTGGCAACAGCCGGGGAAGCACAGGTCCCGGGCTCAAACCCAAGGGAGCGCCAAGTCACCAGACACCAGAGTCAGGGGCTTGCGCCAGGTCCTACCCCCGCGACGTTCTGGCTGCGGGACCTCTGGCTCATCACGGAGGCCTTCTGCAGCCACGCCAGCACAGTGAACTCTGGAGCAGCTGCGCCCGTGAGAACATGGAGGTGCCTGTGAGAACATGGAGGCATCCGCAGCACCAGCCACTGCCTCTGCAGGTGCAGCTGTCACGGCTGAAAGCAACGGCAAGCCTGGCACCTGGGCCTTGACAATGAGTTGCCCCCAGGGAAGTCCTTTCCTGGCCAGGAAATTCTGGGAGGCAGCATGAGGAAGACCGAGACCTGCTTGGGAGCTGGAGCTCTGAGTGCAAATCCAGCTCCCCCAGCTGCTCACGAGGCAGGAGACTGGGGACAGACCCAGACTTGGAGCTAGATGCTGAAGTGGGGGCTGGACAGGAACCCACAGGCAGGTCCCAAAGTCTGCCCTATGCCGCCCATGTCCTTGTCTAGGAAGTGGAACACAGACAGGTGGCTGTCACCTGGGGCTGTTTCCGAGACTGCGGGAGATGCCCTCTGTGCCCCTGCCATGCTGGCCCCACACAGTGGCCTGTGGGCAGCTCCACTGGAGACCGTCCCTGCAGCTGCTGAGACAGCCACACTCCAGAGCCCTGAGGCGCCTCTCTGGCCCCAGCGTTCTCCTCTGGGCTGAGTTTCTCCCTGCCACCCGTGTGTGCACCCTCACTTTGGGTAAGGTATGTCTGCAGGCTTGCAAACGTGGCTCCCGGGAAGACATGCACCACTGATCAGGCTTGCAGCCCTGCCTCTCTCCCTGTTGACCTTTCACTTTCAGGACCAAGAAGTCAGTGCACAAGGAAAGGAAACGGCCCAAGACGCGAGCCGCATCCGCAGCCCACCCAAGACGCTCAGCTCGGCCTCTGCACCTGCCCTGAGCTGTCATCGTGGGCCTCCATGAGGCTCAGGAAGGTGACTCCAGCCCCCCTGCCCTGGGGGGAGACCATGTCAGCAGGGGCAGTGGGCAAAACTCAGGCACTAAAGTTTCCTCAACACCCGGGTTGGAATAAAATGGGCCACATGCTCAACCTCCAGGCCAGCCCCAAGTCAACGGAGTTGGGGGCCCCAACACGTGCCATTCTTCCTCCCCTTGGCATCACCCGCTCCTTACCCGACGTGCCAGAGCGGCTGCGGCCTCTTGCCATCCTCGCCTGCACCGCCCAGCCTGTTGAGCGACGGGGACCGGCTGCGGGGCCCGGGCACGTAGCTCCCGATGGTCTTGGCGGCCCCCTCGGGCCTGCTGGGCATCTGCTGCAGCAGCTGGGGTGAGAGGCTGCGGTGCGAGATGCCCGTGGAGCAGACGGCCCATTCGGGAGCGCTGGCGTTGAGGTTGTTGTCACTGTTGGAGCGCAGCAGGACCCGGGGGGCGGCCAGCGTGTTGGGGGGCCGCCGCCGGCGGTTGGAGTATGCCGGGGCCTCTCGGAAGGGCACTGGGGGAGAAGAACAGAGAGAGAGGAGGGTGAGTGCATCTGCATCATGGTCAGCCGGGCGGGGACCCTAGGGAGGTGCGGGGCTGCGTGCGTCCGAGCCCCCATGCGAGCCCAAGAGAGGGGAGCTGTGAATTCCGGGCCGAGATCCCAGCTGGACTCCACCAGACCCGGAACTCGCCCCTGACATGGAAGCAGAGACACAGGCTGGGGATGGAGAATGCCTCCGTTATCAGAGCTCAAGCCAGTGCTTCACATGGAAGGGACGCAGGGTCCGAGCTTCCATCTGGCCCAGGAGACATCCGACTGGCTTGAGCATGTGTAAGGATGGGCCACCCCATCACATGAAGCAGAGAGGGCACTGGGCTGCCTACCACAGCGTCCCTCCTCCCCACAACCTAAGCTGGGCCTCTGTGATGGGCTGAACTGCACCCCCCTAGTTCGTGTGTTGACGCCCTAACCCCCAGTACCTCAAAATTTCCTAATATTTGCAGATAAGGTCTTCACAGAGATAATCTGGGTGGAGGGGCATTAGTTGGGGCCCTGATCCAATAGGACTGGGGTCCTTATAAGAAGAGGTGATGAGGACACAGATACACACAGAGAGATGACCCGTGAGGAAACAGACAGAAGGCAGCATCTGCAAACCACCGAGAGAGGCCTCAGGAGGAACCAGTCCTACAAGAGGCTCCAACACCCTGATCTCAGACTTCTAGTCCCTGGGACTAGGAGGTGTAAATATCTGGGTTTTTTTTTTTTTTTTTTTTGAGACAGTTTCCCCAGTCGCCCGGTCTGGAGTGCAACGGTGCGATCTTGGCTCACTGCAGCCTCTGCCTCCCAGGCTGAAGCAATTCTCCTGCCTCAGTCCCCCGAGTAGCTGGGATTACAGGTGCCCGCCACCACGCCCGGCTAATTTTTGTATTTTTAGCAGAGATGGGGTTTCACCATGTTGGCTAAGTTGGTTTTGAACTCCTGGTCTTGTGATCCACCTGCCTTAGCCTCCCACAGTGCTGAGATTCCAGGCGTGAGCCACTGTACCCAGCCGGTATCTGAGGTTTAAGCCACCTGTCTGTGGTGCTCTGCCATGCAGCCTGAGCCAACCAAGGGCGTCTCTGTGTCTACCAGCCAGATGATTCAATCTCAGTGCTCACTAAGAAGGCATCTTCCTCCCTCCCATCAAGTGGGGGCCGTGTGAGGAGGTAGGGCTGGGCACCCCTTACCTGGCATCCTAGAAAGCTCTAGATGGGGCCAGGCCTTCACTGTCCTGACTTAATGAGCCCAGAGGCTCAGAATGAGAGCAACAGCCCTTGGGAGCTGTGAGGGGTGGCAGCCACACCCCAGCTGCCCTGGTCACCTCGAGTGCCAGAGCCTGAGACAGCGAGTGTCCTTTCCAAGACAGAGAACCTCCTGAAAGGCAGCCCTCCAAGCTCCGGAGCAAACAGCAGAGACCATCACCACTGGCTAGCCAAAGGCACAGGCTTCCTCCTGGCCCGTGACGATCATGCCTGCAGCAGCTTTTCACTGGGACAGGATTTAGCCCTTAGGCTGAAGCCACGCTTGGCTCTAAAGTTTCCATTGCACATGATTAGGGCTACCATCTGGCAAACTGCAAGGCAAGAGAAAATGTGCGTCCTCCCTGGAAGTGGGTCTGCGGGGACCTTCATGCCTCAGAGAAGAAGAACATCACAACTAGTTTAGGACACAGGTGGCTGTGACGAAGCTCCCGGGGGCATGGGTGGTGCTGGCAGAGCTCACGAGTGATAGAGGTGGTGCTGGCAGAGCACATGAGGGAAAGAGGTCATATTGGCAGAGCTCATGGGGAAAGAGATGGTGCTGGCAGAGCTCACGAGGGTCAGAGGTGGCATTGGCAGAGTTCATGAGGGACAGAAGTGTCACTGGCAGAGGTCGTGAGGGTCGGAGGTGGCGCTGGCAGAGGTCATGAGGGTTAGAGGTGGCACTGGCAGAGGTCGTGAGGGACAGAGGTGGCGTTAGCAGAGCT